>PPKF02000006.1:0-32752 GCA_003706035.2 Peterozyma xylosa
CTGCAATTCCAAACTCCCTTCTCCAAACTATAGAGTTTTTCAATCTTGTTATAGCATCATTTACCTTCCAGTTGCAAGCTCTGATGTATCTCAAAAGGCAATCCCTTGTCAACCAAGATTTTTCATGACACGATAACTTTCTTGCTTCATTTGAGCTTTTCTCTGATACTGGGAGCTCTAAGCTTTCATCTTCGAAAACCTTCAAAACTTTCAAGTACTCCAACTCCTGATCTTCGGTGATTGCATCTCTTGGTGTTGGTTTTGAGCCTTCAATTGGGTTATCAAAAGGTTTATAAACCAGGGGTCCTAAATCCTTCTTTTCAACAACCACTTCCAGTTTCTTTCTTCCGAACATCTTATGCAAAATCCCAGCTCGACTATTGAATCAACAACTATATTCTAACGATTCGGAATGAGGAATTTATGTTTAGATTCGTGATGAAACTTCGATTTTTCACCCAACGCACTACGCGAATGGTTTTACATAATCCGAGGAGACAAAAAAAAAAAAATGTATTGACCGAGCATTTTGTTTGCTTTGGGTATCAGAAATAATATATGTATCAAGGGAAGAGTGAATAATAAGAACTAGTCATTGCCGGATCAGCCAGCAGTATGATTGTTTCACCACTTTTTCAAATCGACTTTTTAGCGTAACTCTTGTAGAAGTCGATTCCCTTTTCGAAACAGTAATCAACAGCCTTTTCAACAGGTTCATCGAACAAGTAAGGTAAGAGGGGAACGATGGACAATCCAATCCCAACTGGACCATACGTTTTCAACATTTTGTTGGATGAATTCTGGAATAGCAACGATGAATACCTAACCGAACTGTGGATGGTAAAAGCTGGCAACCCCATCGAGGCAATCGACTGAAACAAACCTCTTTGCAACATTGCGATCCTATAGTCCGGCTCTGAACCATTCACCAAGCTCGCGTCAGCAGCAGGAACGACATCCCATGGTCTCAAACCAGGATGATAGCGCCCCTCCTGTCTCAACTTCGCCTTCCAACCTTCGTAAGCAACATCACCTACTATATAGGACCATGAGATTGCGTAACAAGAGTTCACTAGCTTTGGATGGGCAACAGGTCTGAAAGATTCGCCTATATCAGAAGTGTATGCAACGTATCTGTGCGATGCCAATAATATAGTTCTCAATCTATTTGCGTATGCAGCATAACGAAGAGTTGACTCAGTTGTATCATCCAAGGGTTGTGATTGTTGATTTGACGACATCTCGATTCTATATCCTTCTGACTATTTCTATTCCACAAATAGCTTTACCAACGAGAAATAGCACGTATAGCTCGATCTATAGGTGTGTGGCAAATTTCACCTTAATGAAATCGGAAACGACTTTTTTTCGTTTCCAACTTTTACGATAACGTCTATTTATACTTCTTTTCGAATGATCAGTTGTAGTACACAAAGACAAGTTTGGGAAAGTAGGAAGAGAGGTTTTGCTCATGTGCTAACGAAGCTCATAGCCGTCTCTTCAACGTTATGAGCATTATCTAAAGAATGACTCATAAAATTATTAATACCATTGATTTTGGCATATCTTTGAATGATACTATTTGTGACATTCCCCGGGCCAAAGTTGATGAATTTCAAGAGGACCTCATCACCATTATCATTCACTATAGTATCCAAAGATTTGTTGAAATCCACTGTTTGGTGCGTAACATTTAGTATTTTGCTGATGTATTCTTTTGAGTCGGAGTTGATTGCACCGTCCAAATTCGAGACAGTTTTACTACACTTCAAGTCCGATCTCATTATTTTTATGCTTTTGAGCAACTCGGAAAGATTTTCAACTATTGGCTCCAATATTGGGTTGTGAAATGGAATGGTCACTTTCAAATCAATAGCCCTTATGGCCCTTGAAGTTCCAGCATCTGCAAACCCTCCATGCATCAATTTGGATCTGAGGTTGTTTATCGCTTCAGGGCAGTTCACCCCAGATATAACAACTTGTTCGGCATTATTGATGTTCGAAATGGAAACTGTAGCATCATCCTTCAAAATTTCAATTGCCTTACCGAACAAGTTAGGTTTGAGCATGACTGCAAACATCCTGTACTCACCATCTTGACTCGATACTAATTTCTCCATCAACAAGCCTCTTTTGTGACTAAACAGTATTCCATCCTCAAAGGAAATTACTCCTTGCAAGACCAAATTTGTTATCTCCCCCAAAGAGTGGCCTAGGGTATAATCAGCAAGATCGTGGACTATTAAACCGTACTTAGTGATTAGCATGTTATTGATTATCGAGTCGGCTAAAATCAACAATGGTTGTTGAATGGAGGTTTTTTGCAAATCATGGAGAATTGATGGGTCGGTAAGGAATCTGGATATTTTGTAATTACATGCCTCGTCTGCTCCTTCTAACATTTCTTTCAATTGCAAGTCTTTTGAGGATTGTATATAGTTCGAGATAAATGCAAGCGATTCCTGTTTGAAAAGTCCTTGACCAGGGGTCACAATTATTGTTCTGGTAGTTGAAAACCTTCTACCTTTCAATGGGTTCCCATATAAGCCTTTCAATTTGCTTAACATAGCTGAAAGTGTTATACAATAGCAAAGACTGTGTTGAATTTTCAAGGTTTGATTTGATTCCTCTGTAACTGAAGTATTTTTTTATCACACAATTTTTTTTCAGATTATTTACCCCAGGTTTGCAAAGAAGACTCTTGAAAATATATTAGATGAAAAGCCAGAAACGATATCAAGCATGAACAGTTGATTTGAGACTAGTTATGGCCCATATTGTATCTCTTACTCTATAAGTCTCAACTGAAAACTCAATTTTGATGGACTTGTTATTGGTGAAGAAGAAGGTCTACTGATACAAAGTAATTGATTATACATTAATGTTACAGAATCATTCAGAAATTGGAATAAAATTTCCGACAATACAACTTGGAATGTTATACCTATCCCTTCTAATGGTAAAGCTAAAACAGCAATTTTTCTTTTTCCTCCCATCTTTGGTCTTTAACTTACAGCTAGTCAAAACTGCCTTCTGGGTTTTATCGAATGCAATGGAGCCATACTTTTCCCAGAAATTCACACTGCTCTCCTCGCTCATTAATTCGTACATGGTCAAGTTTCCATTCTTCAAGTCATCTATAGAGACTTCAACCAAAGATGCGAATTCCTTATTACCCCTATAGATCTCACCAGTCCTTCTCCAAAGACAAGCTGGGATAGCCATCGAGGTGAAAACCCTATCATAATCTAACAACATTCTCTCGAAACTCTCCTCAACAAGCATCAAATCAATATCTTTCAAAGTTTTTGCGATTGCTCTAAAAGCTGGACGGAATACAGATAATGGCTTCAATATACGTTGTCTTGATGATGGATTCATGTGGCTGTCCATGTAATGTTGCAAACGGGCATACCCCTCAGCATAATTGTAGGGCTTTAACAACCCGGCTTCCAATTTTGCGTTGATAACCTGCTTCAAACGTTCTTCTGGAGAAATTTCAGTAGTTGGATCAGCAGCTGTAAGGAAGAATTTATCTCTTGCGCTGTCTGAAATGAGGGGAGTTGCTGGTCCCTTTGGTTCCTGAGCCGCCGCAACTGTTTGATGCAGCTGTTGTTGTTGTTGTTGTTGTTGTTGATGGTTAGATTGGTGCGAGTTTTGGATGCCAAAATGAGACAAACTTGTATTTGATTGGAATGAGGACATCCCACCAATAGTATTTCCCGAGTTATTGAAATGAGACTCGGTGGGCAATGTAGGTGTAGTACCACTCAAGCCAAATAATAAACTGGAATGATTGCTATTCAAGTTGTGTAGATTCAATTGTGAATTGTGCTGTGATAGCATAGCATTGTCTATATTCAGTAAAATAGGATCATTGTTCATCGTTGTTAAAAACTCAGGATCATCAATCATGGATAGGAACTCATTCAACGAGTTGAACTCACTACCGGCGTGTTCTGAGAAGAACACTGGCTGCTGGTTCAAATACAACGACGATGGAGCATTATTGATTGAGTTTGTTGCTGTGTATGATGATTGTTGACTACTGTTTCGAAAATGGCTTGCTTCTGTGTGGTTGAATTGGTTCCTGGATGGTGGAACTGTGAAAGTGTTTCCTGCCAAAGATGACGGCTGGAATAGCGATGGGTGTTGTGGAGTGTTGAGGCTCTGGGGAGTGTTGGCTGCACTCACCGGTTGCGGAACTGCCTGCGGGACTGGACTCTCTGCATCGTTGGACGAAACTTTGGCCCTCTTCTTCTGCCTTGTCGAGACAGGCTCATCGTGGCATAAATGCCCGATGCTCCTCTTGATGCAACGCTGACACGGCCTTGAATCGTCACAAATCATATGCGACCGCCGACAGTAAACACACGCGATGGCAACCTTCCTCTTTTTCTTCTTCTCTTTGAGCGAGCTTTCCTTCGAGTCAGATGAATCATGCTCCTGATGGACAGACCCAGCTGTCTGATCGGGTGTCAATAATGGTGCAATAAACTTCAACTGCTGCTGCTGGCTACCCGACTCCTGGTGCATTGGCGGCTGATCTGCTTGCGAGTCAGCCTGCTCGGACCCTGGCTTAATAGCTACTGAATCCATACTAAACTAACTTCTAATGACAAACAATGGCTTCCTGGGACGCTGATGATACCTGGCACCTTGATTGACCTTCCCACTATTAGATCCAGTATCGTCATATACCTTCTCACCCACTCGGAGAGACTTTTCTACCCCAGTTTTTGGTGGATTTTGGTGGATTTATGAGTTTAGAAACACGACATTCCAAAAATTGAAAAAATAATAATAGGGGTGGTGGGGCTGTGTAAGTACCCCAAAAGAGTAAGAGTTACCCGGACTTGCATTTCTTGGTGTTCTGAAGTGTGCGCAGGGGATTAGGTAAATATCAGTCCCAAGAGTCTTCAGTATTTTCAGTTTTATTTTTTTCACTTTTGTGTGGAAAATTTTTTTTTTTTTGAATTTTCCAAAGTATACATAACAAGTCAAATCAGCATTTGAGATTTGTGAAAGTTCCAAAGAGGATTTTGAAAGTGTCCACTAATAATATCAACAGCAAAAATGGCTTTCTTACAACAAAAGATCTTAAAGACCTCAGCTTACCACTCACGTTACCAAACTCCTTTCAGAAGAAGAGCTGAAGGTAAGACTGATTACTACCAAAGAAAGAGATTAGTCGCTCAACACAAGGCTAAGTACAACTCTCCAAAGTACAGATTGGTTGTCAGATTCACCAACAGAGACATCATTGCTCAAATTGTTTCATCAACCATCACTGGTGATTTGGTTTTCACTGCTGCTTATGCTCATGAATTACCAAAGTACGGTATCAGCCACGGTTTAACCAACTGGGCCGCTGCTTACGCTGTTGGTTTATTGGTCGCCAGAAGAGCTTTGACCAAGTTAGGTTTGGCTGAAACCTACACCGGTGTCGAAGAAGTTGAAGGTGAATTTGAATTGACCGAAGCTGTCGAAGACGCTCCAAGACCATTCAAGGTCTTTTTGGATGTTGGTTTGCAAAGAACCACCACCGGTGCCAGAGTCTTTGGTGCTTTGAAGGGTGCTTCAGACGGTGGTTTGTACATTCCACATTCACCAAACAGATTCCCAGGTTGGGATATCGAAGGTGAAGAATTGGACGCTGAAACCTTGAGAAAGTACATCATGGGTGGTCACGTTGCTGAATACATGGAAGAATTGGCCGATGATGATGAAGAAAAATTCAGAGAATTGTTCAAGAACTACTTGGCTGATGACATTGAAGCCGATGCCATTGAAGACTTGTACATTGAAGCTCACGCTAACATCAGAGCTAACCCAGTCCACGTCCCAACTGAAAAGAAGTTCACCAAGGCTGAATACGCTGCTGAATCAAAGAAGTTCAGACAAGTTAAGCTTACCAGAGAACAAAGAGCTGAAAGAGTCGCTGCTAAGATTGCTGCTTTCAGAGCTGCCAACTAAGCTTTTTTCGATTCTTGCTAGCTCATTACTTTTATAGTTTTATCTCTCGTATATATCTCTAAAAATAATGTTCAATTATCAAAACACTTGATGACAAATAAACCTCTTGGCAAATACAACGTTCAGTTCAACCTTTGATCAATGATGACAAGTCCCAAGCTCACACCCATACACCATTCAGTGGTTTCGATCTCGGTACGTACGTAATGCCCCAAACAGAGGGAAAAAATCTAAAATTCTCTCTTGAAAGAAAGCGAGAGGTCAAAGCAGCTGTTCCCAAGAGGTGTTTCGATGCTTTTGTATACTCATAAATATTCTTTTGTATCATTTGCACAGTCCTCTCATTATACATACATTTGGAGCGAATCATTTTATCAATTGGTTTTTGGTAGGAAGAAAAGGTTCAACAAACATCAATCCGCTTTTTCCCTTCAAAAATTGTTAAAAAGTCTCGGATTGACCAGTCAAATCTGAGCACTATCCAGAAGTTTACCCGTTCACACACCACATCTACCCTTGGTTAATCCTCTTGATATAAGAGCAGGAATCACTTAGAGACTGGAGTGTTTTGGGAACCTAATTTTGAGCATTCGCTTTGAAAATAAAAGGTCAATCAATCATATGCTGTCAAATATAGAAAACAGTACCGAGGATGGCAACCCAAGAGGTACAGGTGCCGCTGAAACCGCTGAAACCGCAGCAGCTAATGCCTTGACACCGTCCATGGAAGAGCTAGAAAGTGGGGTTTCGAACGGTGATGTCGACTGGTTATTTAGAGGTAAGCTCAGTAAGAAGTTGGCCAAGAAGAAGCCGGAGGCAACGTTGAATTTTGCAAAACAGGCTGTTGCTTCGAGAAGAGAAGCTGCTCTTGGAATACAGCCGTCTTTGACGAGCCAGGACACCAAGAAATCAAACCTCTCGGAGCAATTCAAAGATTTGAAATTGGATACCACTTTGAAGACAGAGGATAATAGACCTTTGAAGTCTGTATTGGTTACTCCAACATCTGGGGGCAGATCAGCATCCTTGTTCTCAAATTTTGACGATCCACAAGTGTTGAGAAGATCGTCTGAAGAAATTCCAACGAGGAGAGATTCAATAATATCAAGGACAAGATCTTCGTCGGAGTCAAACCCTTCTCGAGCCTCGTCATCAACTTCATCAGCTCAAGCTATTCCTGTTGCTTCCTCAGAGTTATCAAGATCAAATTCAAATCCAAAAAAGAAGTTTCTTTCTTCCTTCTCTTCAAAATTCAAGGCATCTCCGATTGAGCCATCTCCTATAAATGCAAATGTTCCACCTGTGGCCATCAATCAACCATCCGCATCAAAGAAACTGATTGTCGGTTCGGCCACAACGCCACCAGAAAAGAAAGGATTGTTTGGCTTGGGAAGAAAGATAAGTACATCCGCATCAAAGTCAACTACAATAAACTCAGCAAAAGTTCACGTCCCACAAAAGACACCACAGCAGATTCAAGCAGAAAATTTGCAGCAGATAATTATAGAACAAAAAAACTTAGACCGTGCAAAAATTCAACGTACTAAATTGAGAAGGGTCACTTTTGCATTGCACGATTTGAAAGATGATCCTCAACAACAAATTCCCTCAAGAAATCCAATAAAGGGTAACGTTTTGGTCCCTGAAGACATTATAGCTCTGCCTGCAAGGTTATCGCTTGGAATTGCCGATAGCAATAATACAGTGACTGCTCTGAAAAAGCAGGAAGTTGATCAAGAAGAATTGAAATTAGCATATGAGATTCAACATCTGGCATTGCTAGAGGCCAAAAAACATGCTCAAGAAGCCCATTTTGCAGCACAAAGAATGGCAAAGGAAGTCTCTAGTTTCAAATTTTCAAAGAAGCTCTCTTCAAAGGATGATGAAGAAGAAGACGAATCCGCCTATATTCATACTCAGTCAATCACAAACATTGATAGTCTGTTACATCAACATGTGGATTATTTTGGACATACCCAGGATGACAACGATGATGGTCTGGAATCTGACGACGAGACAAAAGAATTACCACTAGATGTGATTTACACTAGATGCTGTCATTTGAGAGAAATTTTGCCAATCCCTGCAACTTTGAAGCAATTGAAGGATAAGTCCAAGCCATTGACTGTTTTGAAAATGTTGAATCCTAAACCTACATTAATCGATGTTTTATCTTTCTCTGATTTCATTGCTATCACACCAATTGCCACTATCATTTTTGATAATGTCACGATTGATTCAGAGATGTTAAAAATAATCCTTTCATCATTATCGAACTCTAAAGCGTTGGAAAAATTATCGCTCAGGAACGTAGCCATTGCAAATGAAGGGTGGCTCTACTTGTGTAAATTCATTTTGAACTCAAAGTCATTGATGAAGTTAGACATTTCCCAACAAAAAGTCAAGGCGGAAACTCCTAAGAAAAGTATTCGATCTGAAATGGATTGGAGCGTGTTCCATGAAGCCCTTTCATTGAGAGGTGGTATCGAAGAATTGGTGATCAACGGTTGCAAGATCACTGATCATCAGTTTGAGCAATTGATAAATAATGGACTTTCAATATCCACAAAGAGATTGGGTGTTGCTGATACAAACTTGAACATTGTGAAGACCACGATTTTGGCAAAATGGATAACAAAAGAAAACTCCACCTGTATAGGTGTCGATATAGCATTCAACGATTTGAGTAATGATCAATTGAAGCCATTTATTGACTCTTTTAATGAGAATACGAAGTTGGCATTTTTCTCTTTGAATTCGACAAATTTGTCTGTTAGTGATTGTGAACTGATGTTGAAAGTTTTATCAAGATTACCGAATCTTAGATTTTTGGATTTGAGTAACGTTCCACACATTTTTCCCTTAATAATTCCAGTACTAGCCACATGGTTGCCCAAGTTCAAAGACTTGAAAAGAATTCATTTTGAGTTGGATGATTTGACGAACCCTGAGATTGTTGCTATTTCGAACATTTTACCAGAGTGTAAAAATCTTATTCATGTTTCATTCTTGGGACACAAAGATCTCAACTATGCCACTGCTGTTGCATTATACGCAGCAATCAAGTTATCATCAATATACTCCTTTGATATTGACTATGACCTGATTCCTGAAGATTTGGCATCGAAGATTGCTTTATATTTGATGATAAACATGGAGAAATCTATGAATAGAGATATGAATTTCGAGTATGAGAGAACGGACGAAGAATTGATGGCAGATGGTTCTTTGATCACGCAAGCTGCTGAAAGGTTGTTGGAAAATAAAGATGTTTCGGACTCAAAGAAACTTCAGGATGATGTTTATAGTAAGTCTATCATTACTAAGGCATTAGTCGAAAAGACAACAAGAGTAAGAAAAGATATTCACAAGCAAATGGATAAATTGTTTGATCTTAGAGTAAGAGGACAACTATCCTTAGAAGGAAAAGAAACTTTGATAAGATTCTGTTTATTGGATAACTCTTTGGAAAAAGTGGTTAATATTTTCGAAGAGGGTGGTGATGAAATAGCAAATAGTACTTCTAAAGGCCCTTTGAATCCAGCAGTGGGGGTAGCTCTGGAACCTGAGGAAGAGCATCTTCATAAAGTTTCATCTGATATTTTGGAAACTGGACCAATTGTTTCGCCAAATCTCCCAACAAACGAACACCAGAATTCATATTTCCCAGTTTTACAGCAGGCTTCATTTGCTGGACCAACTGTAGAAACCCCGCATCAAGTTGTTGTCGATAACACGCTGGAGGGTGAAGATATACCAATTGATAACTCTACTGGTAGACCTGTTTTATTTAGAAAGCTTTCACATACCTCAGAGCACGCCAAGAGACAAGAAGAAGAAGAAGGTGAATTCCATAAAATGGGGTTCCTTATTCAGCAACAAAATTCCCCATTTTCTGGTTCTGGTCCATCCACTTCTAGATCTAGAATTGATCTTTCATCAATGATCGCTGCTTCTAGGATGAATGGTATCACATCAGGACAAAAACAAGCCGAGTCTTCTCCAAGTGAACCACCCGTCTCACCTGTAATGACTAGTTCATCATCAGGAGCACAGACACCGAAATTGAGTATTTTACCATCTGGACAAGAGTTAAGAGAAGCAGTTATCAAATCAAAAGGTATACAAAAGGCTCTGGATTTTGTCGATAAATTTCCTAAGAGTCAAGATGGTGCTGGAATCGAGGATTTATACCAAACATTGGAAATCTACCAGCAGAACCAGCAAATTCAAGATGCGGGATCTAGAAAGCATTCAATAGACAAAGAAGTCGAGAGGACACCATTGGTCGACCCTAAAAGTCCTCGGAAAATGAGTCATGACATCGATGTAAAAGCTTTTGAAGATCCGCATTCACCAGCTTCTTTGAACTCTTTTGAGTTGGATGAGGCTTATGACAAGCTTCTCAACGAAGTTGATAAGGTAAGATCAAACAAAGGTTAACAGGTTATGCCCATTATTTTTTTACCGTTTCATTATTTATTTATTTATTCTACACGTTTTTTTCTTATTATCGATAGTATTATTTCCGTTGTCTATATATAAATCTTATGACCTTATGTTACATAATTAATTTTCCACACGATCTGTAATTCTCAATGTAAAACAGTCCAAACTGTTTTCTTCTTTCTTTCATTTCAAGGTACACTTGAATATAATTTTCTAGGAAAACTCGAGGGGTTGAAATTTTCAGCTCAGGCATTAGTTGAAACATTTTTCTCATGAAAGTCTTCAACTTCCAGAGCGTTCAGTTACTGTTCGTAGCTTTCTAATCCTTCAATTTTGGATGTTGGCTTCGTTGATTTCTATCACTTCTGGAAAAAATCTGCGTTCTTGGATTGACTTAGAACATTTTATTGTTTCGAGATGTGATGAACTATCCAAAAAAAAGAAAAAAAAAAACCTACACACTTCACCAGTAGGTACTTTGGGATCAATAAGGCTTGAATCTTCTCTTTTCCTTCATCAACTTGATCTTTTCCTGATCATCTTTGAACTTGGCCAATAATTCATTCATTTCCAGCTTCTTCTTCTCTCTCAATTGGAATCTATAAAAATCTTGTTTTTCCTTCTTTTCCATCTTCTTTAATGCATTTTGGACTTCAACAGTTTGATTTACCTTTAATTTACCCAAAATACCATTCTTTGTCTTTCTATGGGAACCAACAACAAGAGTAAAGCCATCCTCATCGACAACTTCTTTCATCTGCTGTAATTCTTCGATATTTTCCTTCTCTAATTGGTTGAAAAGCAGGATATCAGAAGAGACTTCCTCGGACAAAACACTTGTATTCAAGTAATCCTGTGCGTATAGAGAATCAAAATATGACAAACCATAGGACTTTGTATCGAACTCCCATATTGGTATATTGTCCTGTTGCAACGTCTTAGTCAACTTCTTGATTGATTGAATGGCCAAATTCAGTCCGCTTTGATCCAAAAATGTAATCAAAGCACAACCTGTTGGTAACCTCAACCCATTATCAACCGATACTAACTCTGTATCATTATTGATTTCGCTTGTCAATTTTGTAAAATCTATATTAACGTTATACTTGTACGAGTTGTTCTGATAAAAGTTTTCAATAATTGCTCCAGTAGCCACTTTACCAAATAGCGCTTTCAAGCTCTGCAAGGTGCAGTTTACCGGTAAGTTGATAACAAATAATGATCTATTTGCTATTTCTTGTGATGCTGAATCTTTTGAATTGATCGAGTGCTTCTTCAAGTATATATAGTGATGTACAGTTTTCTTCTTATATGTCTTGGACTTCTGTTGTGCAGCCGTTTGGGGTAATATTACAGGTAAAACTGAAAATCCTTTTATCTCGTGTACCAGTGAAAACGACATGATGCAAGTATGATTGGTTTTAAAGTACCCAACTGAAAAATGGTTGAATATGAATGAATTCATTTGTATAATTTAATTACTTAGTACAAAAAAATTTTCGTACTACTTTTTCTCACCTTCCCCTGTCACACCCATACCTCACGTCATCTTCCATTGTCCTGAGGACCATGACTGGTATTAGACCAACATAAAGTTGTAAGCATCGTCCAACTTCAAGATGGCTGTAAGGAAACCATGAGTATGAGAGATAGCAAGAATAAGATAATCAATTTCATAGGAAATCTTGTTGGATGATTATTAAAAAATTTATTGGTAAAAAACTGTCTTTTGTTAAGTACAGTCAGTCAAAAAAAAAATACATAGCATCTATCCATTCTTATCATTAATTAAATTATTCTATCTTTTCGCAAAAATGGTCTTTTATCAGCAGGTACCACCTCTCCAGATTGATCGAAGATGAATTTGAAGTCTATTATCATTTCATCCAAGATATCCTTCGAAACAAACAAGTTTTCTTTGAACAACATAGTGATATTGTTGATATCCATTTTATTCTCAGCTTGATTATCTATGACCTTAGTTAGATATGTGAACAAAACGTACAACAAGTCATAGTTTATCTGGGGTAAAAGAGACCTGTCATGAACCTTCTCTCTGTAAATTGCTGCTATTTGCTCAGTCGAAGAATCGGAAGCAATACTTGATAGACATTCAACCAAAGAACGTGAAAGTGGACTTTCCTTCAAGCTTCTTAGATATCTTTTGAGCAATGTCGTTACCGAATGAACATCTGGCGCTGTCTCCAAATCAAAAAGGTCGATGTCATACTTTAGATTGAATTCCTTGTTGAGAAAATTAATTTCGGAGGATTTACCCGCCAATCTAAACAAGCCCTCATACTCTGTGGCATTTTGCTTTTCAAAGTAAGTGATACATCTAAAGCAAATGGATGGAATAGTTTTACCGAGGTACTCATGCTTGGATAATGCAATAGACTCGGCTAAGGTCGATCCAAACAATTCTATTTTGGCAAAGTCAAACTCATTGTTAGATTTCCCATACGATTGAAATAACGGTTCGGAAGGGACTGGAAGGTTGGTGTTAAAGTCAGTCAAATCCTCTAGGTTGGTGACATGTTTGATCATTTCCCCATTTTGTTTGTCGTTCAAACCGTTGGTGGTAGTGGCAGAGCTGTTTGTATTTGAAGAACCGTGAGTTCCTCTGATTTTTCCGAAAAATCCCCGTTTTTTACTCCTACCTTCTTCTATATCGAAGCTTGATACCAGAGGTGAGTTCAACGATTCACGAGTATCAACAAATGTTGAGTCATTTGAAAAAAACGAGGCATTGTCCAAAGTATTTGACCTGTTTTTTGTCGTCACACCAGAACTCATTCGTCTTGCATTTCTCAACTCTTCAAACCAAAGATCCCTATCTTCTTCACATTGTGGGAAAATAATATTCTTATTTGTCGATGATGTTAGCACTCCTCTTTTAGGTTCTAGTATCGAAATGACAAAGTTGGAATCCTTGCTTTCCTCCTCTTTAAACTGACACTCGTTCACATTGTATGCATGCCTTTTATTGGAAGAGTTGATGGGGTCTGAAATCAAAAGATTGTCCAGTTCAAATACGCATGATACTGTTTTCCAGCTGCTGTTTAGCCCAGATCCCTTTTTCAACATGTATATGGGGTTGGATGGATCTTCTAGTGCATGATCTGTAGATACAAACTTGCAAATAATCATTGCTAGATCTCTTGGTATTGGTCTCATTTCATATATTTGTCTGAAGTAAGAATTCAATATATCTCGTCTGCTTTCAACTGTTACTGGAGTATTTCTGAAGAACAAAGAGGAATCAGGTAATGGCTGAATTTTATATCTGTAATTCATGACTTTTTGATTAAATTCTTCTAGTTGAGTAACCGTTTTCACGAATTTGAACATTCTGTGAGGAGGACCCAGTAAGGTGTTATCATAGAGAAAACAACCTAGCAAAACACAGTGCTCATCCTTCTTTTTCCCATTTGATTTATCGTCGCGTTCCGATTTCACAACCAGTAAGTTGGTAGAACATAGGACACTAACAACCTTGATTAAAGTTGTAGGTAAATCTTCAGGTCTGACCATAAGCGGAACAGAATCATCTTGATGATTGGTATTGGGAGTCCGAGAAGTTGATCTCGGGGTCGATGAAACAGAACTAGCTTTGGATCTTCCGTAACCATTGCTTTTTTGATTGTGAGTTCGACTGATACTACTCAGTTGACTGAAACTGTAATTGTTATTCAGACTTGGGGATAGTTCAATTCTTGTGTTGTTAGAGCTAGAATTATTTGACTTTATATCTTTGACCAACAACTCCGCATTTATTGTATCATCATTTGCAGAATTATATTCGTGAGAATTGTACGAATGGCTGACATCAGCTGGACTTGCCAATGAGTGAACATCAAAAGGTTTGACTGGGGTCTTTGGAGTTGATATGTAAGCATCCGAAAAATTTTGACCTCTGACATGTGCAAAGCTACCATTATGAATCTTATATGAATCAGATGTCGCCGAACGAGGTCTACTGTTTAATCCAAGTTGGCTGTTCCTTGATGCACCTTCGGATGAATGGACCCCATTCCTGTTTCTTGTTGGTGATGAAACATCAATTTCTACAGACAGCTGTATGGAGTCCACAGAAGCTTTGGAAAACCTGTTATCCTTCATTGAGGTTATCTCACCAGATACAGATCTTGTACTGAAATTTGGGGAAAAAATAAACTCATCTTCATCAACATTTTGGGCAACTTTGGCTTCCTGTGAATCGATATTCGGCAAATTTTTGAAAGCCTCGCCTTTGATTGGAGAAATTGGAGTGAGCTCCAGTGAAGAGTTTGAATTTGTAGTTTGCTGTTGTTTCAATGGTGATTTCAGCGGCAGGATTGTACCTCCAGCAAGTCTGAAAGGTGATTTGGCCCTTCTTGGTGATGAACCCATTATCAATTCCCCACGTGGAAATGAGATTCGACTTCTGATAGGAGAGGCCAATGGTGTGGCAATGTTTGTTATTAATGTATCTTCAGCATTTTGAGTATAAACAGAACTAGCTTCCGATTTGGCCGGCGAAGCATCCACAATATTGATATCAACGGGAGAGTTATCTGGCTCCTCCTCCGGTGAGGGTTTAATGCCTTTTCTATCTTCATTGACCTCAATAAGCGTTGGCCTTTGAGGAGACATTATAATAAACTCTTGGGCGACAACTCTTGTATCATCTAGTATATCATCAATGCTATCTTCTTTAAGCCAATCTTTGTCAGCATCTGTTGCAAGGACCAGGTCTGTGGTAGCAGCATCAGCAGTTTCTGATATATGGCTCTTGTTAGCCTCTAGAAGTTCGGTTTTGACCTCATTGATGTGTACAGTTTGATTGTTATTATTTTCCAAGCCAAAAACCTTAGGCTTCCCTCTCTGTGCTGATCTAGGCGGTGGGTCCATTATCACTATCTTGGAGCTAGTAGGTGTAGTATTTGAAGCCGCCGTGGCGCCAACTATTGGCGAGACGGACAATTCATTTGAAGATAAAGTTGTCGGGGTCTTGAGCAGCGAAGTCTTGATATTATTCAAAGACTCTTGATAAAGTGAAATGTAATGGCTCAATTGGCTCTCCAAATTCTTGATCAATTTATCTCTTTGTAATATGAGATCATTTAGCGCCTTATTTTCTACTTTTACATCGTCTAATTTCTTCTGCAAACTAGTATTTTCAATTTGCAAATCCATCATTTTCTGTATACTTTCGTTGGATATTCCTGGATTCATCTCGCAATCAATCGTCTCGCTCATTGTGACGCCTGCTGAGTCCATTTTGTCCACCTTCCTCAAAATGTTAAATAATATATCAAGTTGGGTGTAGTAATCAGTTTTATTCTTTTATCTATTTTCTCGCGTGGTGTTTATTATTCAGTTTTTTGAGCGTTTTGCAATGGTCTAAGTCGAATGCGTAAATGCTAGACTCAGGACAGGGCTACGGTGGGTTTACAATTTCAAGTGGCAGAGTGTGTATCAACGTGATAAAAGAGAATATTTGTTAGGTTCAGTTGTACTGTATTTGTTCGAGTTCTACTGCTCGCCTTTCGGCTCGTTTGTGTGGTCAAAAATATGCAATCAGATACTTGTTACACCTGTTATGCGAGTGGGTACAGTCTAAAGCTCTGCTTTTGATCGATTATCGCGATAAATTCAACCAAATGAAATATTCGTAGACTGGAACAGATTTTCAATTAGTCCAAAACATGATAGATAACTGAATAAAAAGAAATATATCGTTGAAGAAAAAATAAATACACAGTAGTCTGGTCAATTTGACGGCAAACTAGCTAAAATTACAATACTTTACATAAAAGAGGATGAACATGAATCATTTTTTGGATATTTGGTCCAGGATCTGATTGTCACGCTTTTCCAACAGAAGTTGCTTCTTTGCGCTTTCGAGCTCTCTCTTCAACTCATAAATATGCCTTTCAAGCTCTAATTGTTTCAGACCGTACTTTTCTTCATATCCCTTTTTCAATAAATCAACCTTTTCCTGATGTTTCTTGGCATAACCAACCCATAACTCTTTGTTCAATGTCTCCAACTCTTCAGCCTTGGAAATCTCCAGTTTATTAACATCCTCTTTCAAAGAAGTAACCAATGAGGATAAGTTTTGATTTTCTTGTTTTACAAAGTCAATTTCATTTCTCAATTTCTTGGTCAGTAATTGCATTTCAGCCAACTCTGACTCCGTATTTGCCAATGACTCACTTTTAGCGTCAATCTTTTTTTCCAAAGATAGATTCTTATTCTTTAACGTAGTAGCCACCTCAGCAGATTTCTGTAAAGCTTTGTAAACATTGGTCTCTAAAATTTTGGCTTCGGCATTCTGACATACCGTTTCTTCCTGCAGATAATAGTTATCGTTGAAACAAGTAGCTAAAAGTTGAACGTCCAGTTCAAGCATTTTAAATTGATTATTACTGTTTTCAAATTCACTTTTCAAAGATGTGTAAGTATCATTTGAAAATGTATGACTAGCTTTGAACGAATCAAACGACAGCTTAACATCTTCCAATTCAATCAAGAAGGATTCATTTAATTGTTTCAAAGCTGCCATAGAAGCCAAATTCTCGTTTAAAGACAAAGTTTGGTCCAGAATCTCTTTTTGTTGTTGTTCAAGTTCAAGGTCTTTTGCCTTCAAATCATCTTTCTGTGAATTATAGTCAGCAAGTAGTGATTCATATCTGTGGTTGATATTATCAATTGTGTTGTTACAGTCAAAAATCGAGGCTTCCAATGCTTTGCGAAACTCGTTCAAGTCCTCAGTTTCCATTTTCTTGGACTGCAATTCTTCTTTCAAAGATTTTGAATTATTCTCATACTCTTCCAAATTGTCCTTGAGCCTCAGAATCTCTTCTGACATTTCTTTTGATTTTTCAAGAATCACTCTCAATTCATGCTCTAAGTTTTCAATCTCTGTTGACTTTTCTTTCAAATTTGTTCTCAAATTTGAGACTGTGTTGTTCAAAGTGTCATTTCTCAATTCTAAATCTGACTGAGAAGTAATTGCTTCACTCAATTTCTCCTTTAAGCCATCGATGGTGTCTTTCATGTTTGTATACGCCAAATCCTGTGCTTTTTTTGTAGAGTTCAACTTACCGTGATAGTGACTAATTTTCAGGTCCTTTGTTTTAACCTCTTGGTTTAGTTTTGCTACCGATTCTCTCAAACATGAAATTTCAGCCTCCGAGAATCTTTTGAAGTCTTCAAGCTTCTGAGATTTTATATCCAATCCGGTGACCACTGAATTCAATTCTGCAATTTTAGTGAAAGCATCGCTCATAGTGGAGGTTAAATCTTTGATTTGTTCATCTTTTTTGTTTAACAATAACTCCAAAGATAATATGCCTTCTGCTTGTGCTGCTTTGATGGATACAATCTGCTCAGATGTATAGGCCGTTTGCAAAGTCACAAACTCGGCATCAATTGATGAGTCATTTGTGAAACTTACTTCGCCGTCATTGAACAATGAGGTGTTGTTGAAGGAATCATCGCCATTTTCCTCAATATGAGCAACCGTCTCGTCTATGGTCATCTCATCATCTTCCACATGTGAGTCGATTTCCTTGCAGTCACCATTTGCTATTTTTTCAACAATTGTCAGAGCTTCAAACCCATCCGAACTGATTTCTCTTTTTTCTTCTCTTTCGCCGTCTTCCCCTTCAGCATTTGGCTTCAACTTGTCATCAACTAGTTCCTCATCCTGGTCCAAAATAGTTTGATGTTCACCAGTAATAAACTCAATATCTGAATCATGTTCTTGCTCTTGCTCTACGAATCTTGAGCTGTTCAAATTGCTAATGTTTGCCAATGGGCTTGTGAAGTTGTTCAAATTATCATCTTCGTTCGGAGACTTTGAAGTATCTAACAATAGATTGCTGTCGTCAATGATTCTGCTGGTTTGCTCATTTGTTGGACTAGCGGCAACGGCTTCTGTCAACCTCATTGGAGTTGATGGAGGTAGCGACAGCAATGTTTCACTCAACTTTCTCAGCTTGGAAGGGGCACTTTCCTCTTCAGCCGAAACCGACAACCTTTTCTTCAGGTAGGACGAAGGCGTCTGAATCGACGGGGTTTGTAGCGATGTCGACGAGTGCGCATGCTTCTTCTTAACAGGAGTTGCAATTTCCTCAGCACCGCTCAACTTGTCCTTCAAATTACTCCTGATGTTCTTGAAGTTTACTCTGGGGTAAACAGACGGGCGAGGGCAAGTGTACGACATCGTAACATTTCTTGCCGGCGAACTGTCTATTGGTACCAATGGCGAGCGTGCAATGGCACTTGAGGAGTTTCTTCTTTGTGGTGAAACAGATCTGCTTGATCTATGCTGCTTACTCTTCAACCCATGCGGAATCACTTTGAACTCATGATCTAACTCGGTGTGAGAATTCGATGCCATCTTTTTAACAGGGCTAAAATTCTCAGCATCCTCAATCAGCTTGTCAATTTCCATCTCTATTCTTACTTTATCCAAATAGACTTCTTTTATATAATTGGCTTCTTCTGTTTGCTGGCTTTATAACATTAATCAAACAAACAAACAAACAAACAAACAAATAAACAAATAAACATAGATACAAGGGATAAACGCGCTGCCCTGGCCATCTGCCAAAACATACAATTTACACGTGTATCTAAAAAAATATAAGGTCGTGTGCTTTGTGCCAATTTGTTATATGAAGATGGAAAGGCAAAAACCATCTTTGGTATTTGATTTGATTTGATTTGATTTAATTCGGTTTGATTTAGTTCGTCTTGGCTCAATCAATCAGATATTTTTGTGTGCTTAAACCCAATCGCATTATTGGTTGACATCTGAAAGTCCGAAAGTCATGTCAAACTCAGAAGCAGTATGTGAGACGCCTATGCTGAAGTTGTCGGCTTCCATCTAAACCTCATTACTAACCCCAAGATTGTCTTCTACTTTATTGTCTCTCAAGGCCGCAACGTATGCCTCCATCATTGAGGATGTCATCAGTGAATCTAGACAGGATTTTGAGAATAGCGGAATAGACGAAGCCACGTTACAAGATTTGCGAAAGGTAAGTTGGCCCCTTGGTTTACAATTTGAGGTTCAGAACTAACGCTTTATGAATTTTTTTGTTTTCGGCTTTTTTATAGTTATGGATGGAAAGATTAACACTGTCGCAGGTTTCTGAATTTGCTTGGGATGCTGCCAGGAACGAGAAGCTGGAGCTGGATGCAAGTACCGCTGCTCACAATGCTCATGTCAACAATCAACCATTGTCATATGAAATGCCACCTGAGCCAAGCCAGTCCACAAATTTGCAACTACAATCGGACTACCAACAGCATGCAAACTCTATCAGTGCAGATGTGGCTGCAGCCTTACAGTTCCCCACAACAATGTCGTCCTCAACGCATCAACCTAAACAAGAAGACTTGGGATTATCGTTGCCGGGCGGAGGCAGAATCGTCAATCAGACAGACGGTACTTTCACAATCACGGTCGAAGCCAACACACTGACTGAGGCAGAGCAATTCATGAAAAACTTGCAGAGAAGACAGAATAAAAAGAAAATAATAAACCAAACCGATGGATTGGAGTCTGATTCAGATGAGGATGAGGACGCTCCTGACTTAGGCTCAGACGGAATTAATTCTGACTTGGACGATGATGAATCCGTTAACTCGGACGACGATAATGAAGAGCAAGAAGGCAATATCATGTTATGCCTTTACGATAGAGTCCTGAGAGTCAAAACAAAGTGGAAGTGTAACTTGAAAGATGGTATTGCCAATATCAATGGTAAAGACTACACTTTTCAAAAAGCCACAGGTGAAAGTGAATGGTAGACTTATGTTCTTGAGTTTTAATAAGTTATATACTCACTCTGTTCATATAATTGTAAAAAATAGGTTTGTAAGATTAATGATTTTCCAGATAAGACTTCAACTCAGTGACAAATTTTCTCTTGTCGTGCAATCCAAAAACCAGCATCTGAAAAGTCAGATCAGGGGTACTATAAATAACTCTCAGATATGCTTTGTAAGTAATAATTGGGGTATATTTGATCTGAGATAATCTTCTACAGCCAGACAAAGTTGGCAAAAGGGACCTTTTCCACTTGGTTGTTTTATATTCCAGAAAACAGAAGCTGATGCTCAGTCGAGAACAACAAAAATCATATATCGTTAACATTCTCACTTGATCAAATACGGTTTCACAATGTCTGTACCCTCCAAAAGTTTTGATATTGACTCATTCTTGAGAACTGGATTGGATGGGTTATCCATATCCCAGAGTGATGTTAAGACGAGGGATTTGAAAGAGTTCAAACATGCTTTCAAGAGCTTTATTGAATCAAACCCTCATCTTCATCGGTCTCAACTCATTCCGGAGGAAAAGAGAACGTTGGTTGTTTTATCACCATTGTCATTGATGCATCAATTTTCTCGAGAATGGGTTTCGAAAGAATATTTATCCACGATCATAGAGAGACCACATAGATTGTTAGCCGTTTCAATTGGTATTGCTGCTGCTTTGAGCATATATCCAACCGACTTCACATTGATAAGCTCTATCAAAAAGAGCAACTTGTACTCACCACATGTTTTACAAGTCCACAGTCGAGATTATATAGATCAACTTTATGGCATTGTGGAAAATTCAAGTGAGAACTTAAGCTCTTCTAAAATTGAAATTCCTGAAGATTGGAATTTTGATGATCTATATGTGAACCCATCAACAATATCAGCGTTGGAGGGAACAATTGGATCTCTTGAGACTGCTGTCGACTACATTTTCAAGGAAGACACTGAACTGGAAAAAAATCCAAGAAAGGCCTTTGTTGTGATCAGGCCACCTGGTCATCATTCTCATTCATCCTCTCCATCTGGGTTTTCCCTTATAAACAATGTTCAGATCACAATTCAATATGCATTCCTCAAACATAAAATAACTCATGCAGTAATATTGGATATAGATTTGCATCATGGTGATGGAACCCAAGACATTTGTTGGGTGAGAGGCGGTTGGGAATCAGATTTTGACGATGATACAAATGCCATTCACCAGTTTGATGAGTTTGGTAAACGAATACCATTGAAAGGACCAAAAGTTGGATATTTCTCATTGAGTGATGCTAAAGCTTTTCCCAATGAACCTGGTTTTGCCACTGCTGTGAATATTAAGAATGCATCCACTTGTTTGATATCTCATGATGTTTGCATTTGGAATGTACAATTAAATCTGCATGATTCGATCGAGGAGTTCACTAATCAGTATAACACAAGGTATACTGAAATTTTAAACAAGGCTGCTGAGTTTCTCAGTGAGGGACAAAGAACTAATCTGGATTTTAAACCATTGATTGTTATTGCAACCGGGTTTGATGCTTCAGAACATGAATATCCAGGAGTTTTAAAAGGTTGCAACAAATTACCAACGTTTTTCTATCATCAGTTTTCAAAAGATGCAGCAAAGTTGTCAAAGATGTTTTCTGAGGAAGGAAGAGTAATATCCATTTTGGAAGGTGGCTATTCCAATGATGCTTTGATATCAGGTACATTCTCTCATCTAGTTGGCTTACAAAATCAAACATGGATTCAAGAATGGGGGTCAACCGAGTTTGTTGATGAATTGTCCAAGGGCTGTAAGCCAAACTGGGAAGGGTACAAAATCTCTCCCTTATCGTCGTTACGCATATGGGGAAATGAGGTTATCAAATTGGGTAGATCTTTAATGCCCGAAGTTTGTGACATAGTCAAGGGCCACGATAACATAAGATTAGATAGAAAGTTGGTGGTGAACAGAACTCCAGTATCGCCAACAAAATTGGAAAAGACTAAAAAGATCCTGCTGCTTCGGAAAAAAGTCAAGTTAAAAGATATGAAAATAGGTGTTGATTTGAACACAATTGCTGGAAGAGTGAAATCAAAAAGAACAATCAATGATGGAGCTAAGGGTGGTGAAATCGAGATGGTGCTACTAAAATGACGTGTGTGTGTGAAAATGTTTTATGTATAGAGTTTTGTTGAGATAAGAGAAGTTCCATGCATCTGAAAATTGACACTATTATTAGGTGAACTAAACGCTTACTTGTTCAACATTGATATTGCTTAAATTAAACAAAGTAGAAAGAACAGACAAAATCACGAATAAGAAGAAAAAAAAGAAAAAAAATAGAAGCATATTTGAAGTAAGTTATCCTCTAGACATAAGTAACTCAAGGAAAGAAAGCACACTCTTTCAAAGTCTAATTACCAGCTAACAAATTTGTGAATTCAACGATATCTATTTCGCCATCACCATCAGCATCAGCCTCTTTGATCATGGCATCAACTTCATAATCTGATAACTTTTCTCCAATTGATGTCAAAACATGTCTCAATTCTTGGGCACTGATCTTACCATCACCATTTGTGTCAAAGACTTTGAAGGCCTCAATAATTTCAGCTTGCGAGTCTGAATCTTTCATTTTTCTTGCCATCATGGTCAAAAATTCTGGGAAATCTATAATACCATCGTTGTTGGCATCAATCTCATTGATCATATCGTTCAACTCAGTTTGAGTTGGGTTCTGACCCAATGATCTCATGGCAGTTCCTAACTCTTCTGTTGTGATCTTTCCATCGTTATCCTTATCGAATAATGAGAATGCTTCCTTGAATTCAGCAATTTGAGCTTGGGATAATTTATCGGACTGTAGGCAAATCAACAAAATGTTAGTACTTGCGGAACCTTTGGAAAAGAGACTTCTTGACATCCAGCTCCAAATTCACAAACCCAGTATGAATTGAATCATCCAGAGACTAATAAATGTGTGGTTGGAGTTGTTTGATTTGTTGGTGATGATGTGTCTTCATTTGCTAGGCTAACAATAGCAAAAGGTAAACACATTAGCGCCACAACCAATATCAGCATAATTGGTCAAACAAAAGTATAGCACAGTATCTCTAGTTCAAAAAGTTTGACACATACCATCTCTATATCTATACAAATATAACTTTAGTTATGTGATAGTGTATTAATTCTTTGTTTACAGTTCATTATAGACCTTCAAGTGAGTTTTTCTGATTTAGCACTTTTTCGGTTGTCGCGTTTTCAATTTTTTGTTAGTGCTGAAGTTTACACTACCATAAGTAAACCTGAATAGCTATAGCTTGTAGGTAGAATACACTGCTACTATTGGTATTTTTGTGCTGTGTTAGCTCTATCTCTGGCAGGTTGATCAGGTAGGAATGACAAAGTGGATTGAGTACAAAGGATTTGATCCTGGTACATTCAAATATCCAAGTTGGGTATGGCTGTTGCTCATTTTTTACATTTTGACGCCGATAATATTTCTAACAATATTGCCAACTTTCCTCGCAAGCTTCAGGAACAGGAAGAGGATCATTTCAAATCAGATTCTGATATGTGTGTTGGGAGACTTGGGTCATTCCCCTAGGATGTTGTACCATACTAGGAGTTTGTTGAGGCTAGGTTATGAGGTCAAACTATGTGGATATCTAGAGAGCCGATTGCCTGATGATCTAATGGAGAACGAAAATGTTGAAATATATGATATTGAGGTCATCAAGAATGTTCATAATCTTCCGTACGTCTTGTTCGGAGTTTCCAAGGTTTTACACCAATGCATTTCTCTCTCCAAGATGTTGTTCACTGTAATGGACTCATCAAGGTTTATCATGATTCAAAACCCGCCGTCATTGCCACTACTCATGATTGTGGTCGTACTAAACAGATTCTATTATACAAAATGTAACTTGATTATCGATTGGCATAATTTGAACTACACAATCTTGAATTTGAAATTCAAAAATTTGAATCATCCGGTTGTAAAGTTTATGAAAGCCTATGAGAGAATTTTGGGTAAATGCTCATCTTTGAATTTAACCGTTACACAGAAGATGGGAAGCTTCTTACAAAGCGAACTAGGCATTTCTCGCAAAACGATTGTCACTTTATATGATAAGGCACCAAATCAGTTTAAACCTTGCAATTCAGTGGAGTCAAAATTGGATTTGATCAATTCCAATCCAGACATTTTCAAATGTTCCAATGCCAACTTTGAATTCAACCTAAAAACTGATAAGATTCTAGTTTCGGCGACTTCTTTTTCGGCAGATGAAGATTTCAACATAATGATAGATGCATTGAAGTTGTATGACGAATCTGCAAAAAATGGCAAAACTTTGCCTAACATCCTTTTAATAGTAACAGGGAAAGGGCCATTGAGAGAACAGTTTTTAGAGAATGTCAAAGAATCAAATTTCAAAAAAATAATAGTCAAATCGATCTGGGTATCAAACGAACTTTATCCAGAAATCTTGAGTATTGCCGATATAGGTATCTCATTACATGAATCCTCTTCTGGAATAGATTTGCCTATGAAAATAGTCGACTTGTTTGGATGTGGGGTACCTGTAATAAGTTTGAAGTTCGAGGCCATTGACGAATTAGTTGAAAATGGTAAGAATGGTGTGCTTGTTAGTAATAGCTCTCAAATGTCAGAAACGTTAGAGGATTTGTTGAGCAATCACCGTAAATTGAAAATATTGAAAGATGGTGCTATGGAAAAGACAAAGGATAGATGGGATGAAAACTGGAATAGTCTGGTAGGGGATGTCTTCTCTTTTTGATGGATAGATTTATATAACAATAACTGATCACCCTATACAAAAGTTCTACTCAAAATCTCATCTCTCATACTATCGAGGAACTCGTTATCATCATTCAAATCCTTCATATGCTTGCCTGCCTCAAAGTTCCAAAACTGGAACATCTCTTCCTCGTAACAATCCATTAATTCATGTTCAGGAATCAAGTCCCATTCTTCATTCTTCAGATGGTCATCAAGGGCAACAGATGTGAGGTAGCTCCAACATTTTGCAACCTCCTTGTGATTATATCCACCTCCACCTAGCAAGATACATGGAACATCATTTGTGTTATCTAAAACAAGCTTCAACATTTCTCCAAACCCCTTTATTGTGAGATTCCATTCCTGATGTTCATCCGAATTCAAACCATCACAACCGCATTGAATGACAATACAGTCCGGATTGAAGCGTTCGTTGATAAGTGGTAACAAAATATCCTTAACTATTTTCAACAGTGTCTTATTTGATAATCCTCTCCTCAAAGGAAGATTTACATCAAAATTCTTACCAATTCCAGATCCCCTATCTTTGTGTAAATCTCCAGTGCCAGGGAAAAACCCTACATCGTGCCGATGCATTGAAAAAGTCAAAACCTTGTTTGAGTATTTAAATGAATTGGCAACACCATCTCCATGGTGTAAATCGAAATCGATATACATGACTTTTTTGAACTTTGATCTCAACTTTAGTATTCCCAATACAATGTCATTGACATAACAAAATCCTGACGCCTTGACACGTTGAGCATGATGTCTTCCCCCAAACCAGTTAATCCCAATTAGTTTTTTGCCCATCTTGTTGTTTTTCAACAACCAATCACATGTCGATAAGGTGGAACTTGCAGTTATTTTTATATATTGATCCATATAAGGGAAGATTGGGCAGTCATAAATTAGACCAAACTCTTTGAGTTTGGCTAAAGAGTTGAGGTCTTTGTAATCAAACTGGTCTGAGTTATTCTTTAATTTTGATAACCCACTTTGACCATCAATCTCCGAATCTGGTTCTGATTCTGATTCATCCTCTTCTTCACCATCAATATCATCTATCATTTCGTATTTGGCCCTCGTCTCAGAGGAAATCCTGAGTCTCTCTATCTCCAGCTTTTGCAGACCATCTAGTTCATCATCAATATAGCTTCTTTTTTTGAACAAGAAATCTATATACTCTTTTCCATGAAACCTCAAGAAATCCAGTTTGGTTATTTTCTCTGATTTTGTTGATAGAACTTTAACATTCGCTGCTTCATCTAGCTTATAAGCTTTTATCAATGTTGATACCAAGCTTGATCGATTTTCATTTGATGGTACTAAATCGCATATAAGCGATTCATATGGTGATAATAGAACTAGTCCAACATATCTTTCCGGCCCCATATCAATGGAGAGGCGATAACAGTAGATATAGTTCAAACCCTTTTTATGATTTCATCAAATTCTCTGTGCGGTCTGATTTTTTGACACTGAAAAATTAGATTCTTGTACTAGAAAGAGGAAGATCAGAAAAGCCAAAGATGCAATTATTGATTGTGAAACTTGTGGTGAAGTAAATATCTAACAATAATATGTTGGACAGAATAAACTCCTACTGATCTTTGTCAACCTTATGTTGTTTGTTCTTTTTTTGCCTTAGGTTCTTCTTTTTCTCTTTCTTCTTGCTGATAACTATCGTCTTAAACCTTCGCCTCCCATCTTGAGTTCAACACACCCAACTATGGTACATTCATTGAAGCAGCCAGATCACGAGTCATTACATAACCGTTGCTTTGATACACCCCAATCTACCTTTTAGGCTGTCAAATTAGTGAAAGTCGCGAAACCCACCAATAAACTTATGGGTATGTATTGTTTGGCTTCTGTGCATCTTACAAATTAGGTTCATCACTTTAATCTGATCTACATGTTTTCATGAAAGAAGAGATACCCAAAGGGCAAAGAAAAGCTGTAACAGGAATCTTATCATGTAGCTCAAGTCAATTTTTTGTAGAGACCAAACATCGTATTCTGTTTGTAGAATAAAAGGGGTGTCAGAACAATCATTAATAAAGCAAAATTGGAAGTTTTCGTTTTTGAGAGCTGCTGATTCCTTGAAATTTGAAACCAAGTCCATCTTGAACATTCGCAAAATTATTGAAGGATGTAACTGTTCTTTTGGATTTTCCTGTTTTGTTATAACTATTTGATCGAATATTGATCAATCACCCTCACCTTTTTTTCCCCTACAAATTGATCCCTTTTAAATAACTTTTTCGTTGATTTAAAGGTGAGAGTTCTTTTCTGAAACCAGAATAAATATCATCTCAATCTGTCAAGCTCTTGCAAGATCGATAAGATTTTCATCAGCATCAAAGCCTGTTGTTTCTCTTATATGCAGCTTTTCAGCTTTGAAATAAAGAACAGTATCAAAGAGTTGTTTGGTCACTAAATATCATTAACTGCCTTTACTTCTCTCAGATAAAAAGAAACTAGTTTTAGCAAAGACGGCAGCTGCGATTGTTTGATTTTGGGTTGAGTCCCAAGTCATCATCACCTAAAAGATTACTACAAAGAAGTCGTTGATGGCTTCATCAAAGTTAGAATCAACAAGTAATTAGATGTTTTGAAAAAGACAAAAATTTTATTAAAACATATACCGAGAAAAGTAGACGATGGAGAACGAAAACAAAATCATTGGGTCTAGCCTCTATCGAAATAGCACTAGGGGCTTCATCAATATGATAAAATCAAATAAAAAAAAGGAAGAGGTGTGTAAAAGAAATGGAGTGAGTTCGAAAGAGTTTCGTTCGTAGTTTTCATTTATTGTCCCCAAATTATAATGTTCCTGACATTATCTAAAATTAATCATCAATATTTCCAGTTTCATACTTCTCTTTCACAACACTGAAAGCCTTCAACAACTTTCTTCTAGCACCAACAGTACCAATTCCCATTGAATCCAACTCATCATCACTCAAATAAATCATTTCTTCCCATTTCATTCCCGACAAAATATCGGTATACTTGTGTAATCTTAAAATTTTCAACCACTGCGGAATATCGTTCAACAATATTAGTGAAGCAATTTCCAAAGGCATTGGAGATTTTGTCGCCTGTGCTGATGAGTCGTTTGAATAAGTTGGCTGTAATAAAGCTGATTCTTGATTTAAAGGTGTTGTTGGCATTGAGTTTGGGGAGGTTGATATCGATGAGGAGCCCGTAGTATGCTGCTTGACATTATTCATCGATGCGATTTTCAAAAGTGATGAATCTTTCTCTGTTGTTGTCGATGACAATGATGGTATGAATTGCTGAACTTGATGATTCAAATGTGACAGATTTTGCTGTCTTGTTTTGCTGCTAGCTCTATTTTGTGAGAAATCCTGATTGAAATTTCTATTTGTTGGAGGTGGTACAGATGCTGTATTGTATCTGTTTTGTTGTTCGAACTGATGCTGTGGAGCTTGACCCATCAACTGATTGTAGGGATTGTTGAAGTTTTTCATGCCCTGTCTGGAAGATCTGCCCCTCTCATCATTATTCACATTCGGATTACCACCATGTTTCTTGCCGTTATCTAACTTAGCTCTTGATTGAATAGTGGAAAGTGCACTCAACTTCAAGATATTCTGATTGCTCAAATCATCATAGTTCATTGGAGAAACAGGACGTTGGTTCAAATTATATCCATTAGAGTTATTAACCTGCTGGTTCATATTACCAGCACCTTGATGGTTTCTGATATTTGGCGGCATATTTGAAAACTCTTTAACTCTTCTTTGTAAGAAGTTTGGATCGGCCATTGGAGATAGCATTTGTTGCTGATGTCCCTGTTGATTGGGTTGATGTTGTTGCTGTTGGTGTTGACGCATCAACATCTCTTGCTGTTGCTTATGATGAATCATATCAGCTGATTTTGGCCTTGCTTGGTCAAACATGTCTGAATTCGCAACATGAAGAGCAGAGGTGTTGGTAGATGGAACAGTTTGATCCAACTTGTTCTTCAAAATTTTCAAATTATCAGCACTAACAGCTTTTGTGATAATATCTACAACATACAACTGCTCTTTGGAATTCAAACTTTCTAGCCACATCTTGAACTCGAACAACTCGGTGTTGAAGTTACTATTTCTTCTTGGTTGCCTCAGTTGAGGTTGCTGTGGAAGTTGCTGTTGTTGCGGCTGAAAGGGGGACTGATTCGGTTGCAGCTGCTGCAAATAGTTCTGCCTTTGGGATACTCTTTGGGTAAAACCATTCGAAAACTGTTGATCAGTGTTTGTAAAATCAATCGCGGACATTGGCCTTTGGATAAAACTTGACTGTTGCAAGTTTGAGATTGAAGGGTTGAAGTGGCTACCAGAACTGTTGTTATTACTCAAAAGAGACGATGAAAAGCTATCCATTGGAGTCTCATAGAAATTTGTGGAGCCCATTGGTGAAAGGTTGTTCAATCTTGAAGGCTTCTCTTGATCATCGTCAACGTTCAAGCCACGAAACAGCGGTGACAACAACCTGGAGATGTTATCCATTCCAGACTGCTGGTTACCCCCAAATTCGGGTGATAGCAACAAACTGCTTGGGTTGAAGCTTTGGTTCATCGAGGTTTTGATTGTAGGCTTTGGTTGGTGTGGTACCGTGGTGAATCCTAGCTGATTTTCTTCTGTTTCTAGCCTCTGATTGTCGTCATCAATTGAACTCAAAATCGGTGAGGTGATATAATTGATTAAATCTTGTTCATTCATTTCGTCTTACACTATCGTATCGGATGATGGGCCTCAATTATGTAGGTGACTCAAGTGTTAGAACCAAGTAGTTTCTCTTCAAAAACCTTGTTTAATTTTTTTTTTTGAATGCCGGAGGAGATGAGACTTCGTCTACACAATCTGTAATAACAACTGAAAGTCAAATTTTTTTGCTGAAAAACTCTCTTATGATATAAATCAACAAACTCAGGTTAATTGTGAGTATGCTGATATCAAGATGTTTGATAATCTCGTTGTTTCAATTGAATGTCGTCCAACTTTCAAGCTAACAACAATATTCATCTGAGCGCTAAAGACAAGTAAATTTTTGAGTTTCTTTTTCTTCACAAAAATACAGGGGCTGTAATTCTTTTATATTTGATTGGAAAAAACAGCCCCATGGTGTATGGGGGTTTACATTTTGTTTTTGCATGTAAGAAGTTTAGTCCAAAGACAATAAGCAAATACGGAAGATGTATATAAGAAAAACAATCATTCATATTTCTGTTCATAAAGTCAAAAGTCACGGAACAATCAATGACGGAAGGAACAAAAACAACACATACAATAATAGCAGAAGTAAAATACAAAAACAACAAAAACAACAGATACGAATTAGATCAAGCAACCTCCCATGCTTCCTCTGTTCCACTTCTTTTCGAAATTTTTTTTTTCTAACTGAAAGACACGAGATGCAATCTTTCGCGACTTTTTAATAAACATTTGTACAAGAAACTTTTTAGAAAACCGTGTATTATACAGATCATTTTTGAGAGTTTTGAGGATGATGATATCAAATTCGGAAGGTGCAACCCAGTCGATGGGGAGCGAGCAGATGGAATGTTCCTGCACACATCTGGCAAATCCTTCGTTTGGTGGGTCATGATCAATTTTTATTACCTCTATTTCTTGAAGAAGTAGTCAAACTTGGACTTAATAAAGTGATCGCCTCCAACAATCTTGAACTCGATATTCTCACATCTATCTAGAGAATCAATAACGGCTTGGATCTTGCCATCGCTCAAGTTTTTCATTCTAGCAAAAGACGCTATGTTTGTCAAAGGTATGTATCCTTCACCATCCATTATTTTTCTCAAGTAAGTATCCTTGATAAGATTCTCTTTTGAAAAATAGTAATCAATCTGCACTGCTATTGGCGATTTTTCGTCAATCGATCTATCAGCTCTTAAACCTGAGCTCATGCTCCCCTCGCTTGCATTGCTCTGTTGGTAGTCAAAACCATTATCAGATTGAGGATAATTGAATTGCTGGGGAGGTGGGATACCATACATTGGTTGTTGAATAGGGAGTTGATAGTAGTATGGATTTGGAGGAGGTTGGTTGCTTGGAATGAAATGCTCAGTACTATTATAGTTCCACGGTTTCTGTAATGGTGGTGGTGATGGTGATGATGTTATAGATTCGTCTGCAGTTAGGCTAACAGCAGACGAGTTATTTGTATTGTTGAAATTTTTACCGCTATGTCTGCGTCTTTGCTGTGGTGGTCCTTGTGGAGAAGCCAACTGTGGGGGAAACCCATTGTAATATGGTTGGTAAACCGGAGCATAATATGGGGCAGCTGAATAAAACATATTGGGCAGCATGATAGGAGGAAACATCTGAGGTTGAAACTGCATTTTTGTGGAAGGCCTTCTGCTCTTTTGGTTATTGTTGCTGACATTCCCGTTATTGTAAACTCCATTGCCGTTGGATTTACTATTCTTTCTACTGTTGATGGTGCTGCTGTTGCCCCTCTGTTGATGTGCCATAATAGGGAGGGAGTCAGGGATATATATGGGTGCCGAGATCTCTGCATAGACATCAGATTGTCCAAACAATACTTTTTGCGCTGCTTCAATTTTGAGACCCTCGACGGCAGGAAGAACAATCTCGGCTGGTAAAGCATCCGAGCTGGGAAAAATAAAACCATTTGTTGGTGTTTTTAGTTCTTTCTGGTCCAAATCCAGTTTCAAGGACTGAGATTCGTCGGATTTAGCTTTCTTCTTGGTGTTGTCTCCGTTATTCTTTTTGGTGAACTTCTGCCCGTTTGTCTTTTGTGATGTTTTTGTACCGTCATCATCATTGGAATCCCTCTTCTTGAAGTCGTTATTGTTGGAGACTGTTTTTTTCTTTTTGCCAGATTTCTTCTTATTAGAACTGCCAGAGTTTTTGCTATCAACGATGATATTGGCGTCAAACGGAACCCACTTCTCTTTTCCTGTGGCCTTAACCTTCAGAGAATTTGTACTATTTGATGGTGGCGTTGCAGATGACTCAACCGCCGGCGTTTTCAACTCATTTTCTTGATTCTTGTCAATCTTACTAGATGCAAACCATTCTTTGGACGACTTCAACGAAGGTGTCTTAGTGGCGGCGGCAGAGCCAGCGGCACCGGCAACCGATTTTGCCGTTGCTGCTGAAACAGTTGCAGATTGAGACAACTTACGTTGAGTCCATGGATTGACTTCAGGTTGTGGTGCTGGCAACAAAGTCGAGTTCATTTCTTTGATTGGGGAATCCTTGGACATTAGTCGTTATGCTTGAATTTAGAGTGGATAAAATAAATGATAGAAATGTGCTCTTTTTTATTATCTATGATTTAGCAATGCTTTGAGCCCAGTTAAATATTCTATATTAGTTCGCCCAGGTGTCAGATGCTTCTTGATGCTAAAATGCAAGTGATTCAGTATTCTTGATAGATGGGTTTGTTGAAACAATAAGGAGACAGCTGAACTTATTTCTCTGTGCCGTAACCTGTCTTCAAATCTGATTTATCCGCAATACAGCAAAATAAAAACAATCAATCAATGATGTAGGAAATCTAAGGTATACTTATAAAACCAAAGACTAAACTTGATCTGATCGTGACAGCTATGTCTATTGATAATCGGTAGCGGCAACTTCTCAATTAGTTTTTTTTTCGATCTGTTAACATTCATCTCGGCAACACACAAGAAGAGATTAAAAATTAGGGGCGCTAGTACTAAA